>CAVLJG010000003.1:121686423-121716215 GCA_963669975.1 Acanthoscelides obtectus
TTCAGTAGCGACATGTTCTATAACTTCCGAAGTAACACTGATTTGAGGAACGTTGCTAGGAGTGGTGACTATATCTGGCCATAACTTTTTCCAAGACGATTTAATAGTTGATGACAGTTACGCATTCCACGACTGACAAAGAGCAAAAACCAAGTCTTTCATGTTAAATTCTTTTAAAGTTTTTTCATTTGGTTGGCCTTTTGATACGGCTCTCAGAAGTAGGTTTTTCTTATAGTCTTGCTTGACAAACTGAATGATATTCTGGTCCATTGGTTGAATCAGTGCAGTGCAATTTGGCGGAAGAAACATCGCAGTGATGCATTTATTCTCAGTTGTTAGTTCTTCTTCAGACGGATGACCGGGAGCGTTAACCATTTTAACCATTTTCTAACTTCAGGAATGAAGCATTCATCAAACCACTTTTTGAAAAGGTCTTTTGTCATCCATGCACGTTTATTAGATTTCCCAATGACCATCATCTTAAGCGCGTGTATGCCCGCAGCGTTAGCACATGGTAGTATGGTTAAACGCTCTTTACTTACTTTTCGTCCAGGTACGGATTTTTCGTTACAAGAAACGAAAGTTTTGTTAGGCATCACACGCTAAAAAAGCCCCGATTCGTCTGCATTGTACACCTGTGACGGGTCAAGATTTAAATCGTTCACTTTTTGCAAAAATCTTAATTTAAAGGGCTCTATGCAGGTGGCATCGTTAGAAAGTTTCTCTCCTGTAATAGTCATTAAACGTATGCCATGACGACTTTTAAAACGTTCTAGCCATCCTTTGCTGGCCACAAAATCATCTTTTTTTGTTATTTCCTTATAAAAAAACTTGTCTTTTATGGCCAACATGGGTCCTGAAATTGGTGCATGCCTATTTCTTTCCTGAAGAAACCACATGTACAAAGCCAGAAGTGGAAGAACTTCTGGATGTTCAGCTTTCTTGAGTGTCTGTCTCTTGCCTGGCCCGCAGTCAGTAGTTGACACGAACTTCTTGATCTTCGCGTGGTTTCTTTTAATGTCATAAATTGTAGATCGGCCTACGCCGTATTCACTTGCTAAACTACTGAAAGTTTCATTGCGATTTAAGCGGTCTAAATATCGCATTTTTCTTTAAGTGTCAATGTGTGCTTTCGCTTCTTGGTTTGTGATGACATTACTAGGTACTATACTTAATACATAATGAATAAATAGTGAGCAATGAACGCACGCTAGGCCGCACCGCTATCACCAGTAGTCAAGTCAAATTCAAACTAAGTAAAACAATGCTTACGCGTCGAGCACGATAGCGGTGGCGCGTACAAGTTGTAACCTGCGTGATCTACATTAGGGAAGATTGTCAATACGTATGCATGTAATACATATTCAAAGACATGTCGGATTACAGGGGGCGCCGGATTATCGGGGGTCCACTGTATGTAGCCTGATTGGAGCTATTTGGTCAACTTCATAAATCACAGATATTGTGACGTTTTCTAATTCAATGTAATATTTATTTGAAGATGAGCCTGGAGAGGTTCCACCTGAAGAAGTGCAGAAGCGGTGAACACGCCCGCAGAGATGCTCCGCTTGAGGAGCAACCGCCTGCGGACGAGCAATAAGCCATCCATTCGCCAACCAGGTACACCTTTTTTGCTGGAAGGCGCATCTTCGTACTGATTTCGTTATTGAGTATTGTTAGTAATAAAATATCCTTACCTTTTTGTACTTAATTTCTCACTTGAGCTTGATGATCATACCATCGCGGATTGATCTGTATAAAAATGTAGCGCCTGGAAAATTCTGAAGCATTTGTAGATACAATTAACAATCAATTTTTATATATGGACAAAAAATAAATTGACAGTTAAAATTTAAAAGCCTCAATTAAATTCACTAGTACATACTACCAAAGTGTACTCAAATTATTTCTAGTAAATCTCTATTATATTTTGCGACGACTCTGCAGCATGATCAGCAATATTTTTGTTTAAGGCTTTTGTACAGCTCAAAATTAACTGCTACATAACGAATATAATAACAAAATATATGAAGTGTCTTTTCTATCTGAGGATAGTCAACCATATGATAGCGCCCAAAAAGGGATCCGAAAGATTTTAACGCCATCTGTGGCATAATAGGAAACCATAAAAATGAATTTGCATACTTTGAGGAGTGTGGTTATGCTACTGTCTCATAGATTGCGCTATTATCTTCCAGATGCCATTTTGCGTTAGAGTTGCCTATCTCGAGGTAGAACACGTTAATCAATGATCATATTTACTTCTGTTCAAGCAATGTTAGCAGAATTCATTTTATTTGTTTAGAGATACGTAAACATTAAATGCGTATTGTGGAAATCATTTAAAAATTGATAACATGATAGAGAATGTACTGAGATTGGTGCTGTAATGTCGCTCAATCAACATCATGAACAGAATAATATATTTACAAGGATTTGTCTTAAAAGCTTTGCTTTGTTATTATGAATGGGTATGAATGTTGATAACATGGAAATGACGGTGAATTGCTTTCAAATCTCGGCATTTTCAAGAAGTCGCCTAGTTCTATAGAAATAATTCATTCAGAGATGTTCAGTCAATATATTTTCCGCCGTAAAAATCCATTCATTTCTAATAACCTATTTTAGTACATTTTCGTTTTTTATTCCACTAATGATAGTATTATTATTCAAAAAGTATATTATTGCAACTGAGTTGTGTTATTTTTATGAATCATTCTGAATATGAAGTTTTCTTTTATAAAATATAAACTGCGTTTAAATATGTTTGAAGTTTTAATCACCCAATCCCCTTTACAACTTGTCATGTTGGACTTCAAGCAATTTTTTTCAAAGTATACTCAGTGCCAGGAGTGTTACGCCCAGAAAAAATAATTTCATCTACTCGAGTTTGTTGGCAATGAGGTAGTCTTACATCAAGAATGAAACGATAACATTCTCCCGAAATTTTATTGACATTAAGAAAAAAAATAATAATGTGTTGGGTGACCCCGCAGCTGAATACACTCCTGTATACGTCTAGGCATCGACAAAATGAGATGATCGATGTCTGGTTGTGGCACCTGTTTCAACTAAATACAGAATCAAAGATGGGGTTGTGGCACCTGTTTCAACTAAATACAGAATCAAAGATTGTGTAAAATTTCAATACGAAGTCCATAAGAAAAACAAAGTTGATGTTGGAGATTGAAAGCAGAAACATCCAATTGAGAATTTGACTAAGTTTTCTTGAAAGGATGGCAATGCTAATTTGCAAAATCCCATTTTGCTGACAAAACAGACAACTGAAACTTTAGTAAAGCATTTTTCAACATCTGTTTCATTTATCGACAAGAGCATTATTTTTTCTCGGAGTTGCTCATTTTTCTTAGTCTTTTGTAATGTTTCAGGCTACAGTGTAAATAGCCAGCATCAATTAGCAGCGATTAGACATGTTTTCAAAATTATACTAAGTGACATATAAATCCGAACACCCAGTTTAAATGGTTTTATTTTAATAACATTTTGTATAAGTACTTAATGAAGCATAATAAGTAAATGATAAAAATTTCAAAATGATTGCACTGCTTTAAAGCCCTTTGACCTTTAATAATGTGTGGATGCACCCTGATGTGCTACGCATTCTCCAACGCGCCCAGGCATGCTTCTGATCAGGTGGTCAATGTCCTCCTGTGGTATCTCATTCCAGGCAACCACGAACTCCTCTCGAAGTGCTTCTAGAGTCTGAGGAAGACGTTGCAAATTGAGCAATCTCCTACCCATCATATCCCACACGTGCTCAATTGGGGATAAGTCGGGAGATCTTGGTGGCCATGGTAACAATGTGACATTATTATGTTGAACGAAGTCTATTGTGACTCTTGCAACATGTGGTCGGGCATTATCTTGTTGGAAAGTTGGATCTGCCAGGGTGTCAAGATAGGGTAAAAGATGGGGTTCTAGAACTTCGTGGATATAACGCTGCGCGTTCATGTTACCTCTGATGAAGATTAAAGGTGACCTGTAGCACCCCAAACCATAACTCCAACAGTGTGATGAACATGTCTTTCAACAAAAAAACTGTGGATTCCTCCTTTCACCACGTCGCCTTCTAACCCTGGCACGATCATCGTGCATGCCTAAACAAAATCGAGACTCGTCACTAAAGACAATACTGTTCCATTCCTGATCCCAGAGTGACCGTTGTCTGCACCACTCAAGGCGATTACGTCGGTGTTCTCGAGTTAAAGGGAGGACCCAGTGTGGCCGGTATGAAAACAAGCCAAAACTTCTCATTCGTCGGTAAACACTTCGCATGCCAATAGGTCTTCCGTATTCTGCAAACCATTCATTTGCAATGGACCTGGTAGTGGAGAAACGGTCCCTTAAGGCCAATAATCTTAGGCGGCGATCTTCACGGTCTGTTGTTGTAGGGCGGCGTCCAGTGCCCCTTGCTCTTTGCGTACGGCCTTCTCGAAGCCATGCCTGACAACACCTAACCACAGTGTCTACACTTCTTTGCACTCTAACTGCAATTGCCCGAAAAGAAAGTCCAGCTTCCCGAAGTCCCACTATACGGCTCCTATCAAACTCACTAAGTTGACGAAATCGTACAGGTCTCCGTACTCTAGGCATCGTAACCGATCGTAAAGGATGTCAAGAACCAAAATCTGCCAACGTTGATTCTTTACTGCGGCTGACATATTCATTTTTAGAGCGTTAGTGAATTAAAAAAAAGCAGTATAAAAACCGGAATGTCCAACTGATAAGGCTGAAAATTTTGTCACTTGTTATTTACAGTAAGATAAATACATTCACCAACTTTTATTAAAATAAAACCATTTAAACTGGGTGTTCGGATTTATATGTCACTTAGTATATGTTCTCTAGTTTTTTTGATGACATTAGCTGTACTATTGCAAAATGTGGTTTTAAAAAAGTGATCCAATGAATCAGTCAATATTCTGAGTCGTTTTTAGAAGGGATGCATGATCATAATTTTTTCAAAGTCCGTCACTCCCTAACAGAAGCTATGCCTAAGTTAAGGACCACCCGCGTTTTAACTTTTTTTCGAGGACATCCTGATGGACAGGAATCATAGGACTAACATTAACTACATTTTTTGACAAATCTATATTTGAAAAATATAAATTACGAAACATCAATATGATATAGGTACATATACAATATACATCAATACTGCTAAGTAAATATCTAAGCAATAAAATGATTATTTGTCAGACATCACATTATTTTACGTTTTAGTAGTATTATTTTTTAGTTTGTTCGCCAAGTTCTGCAGCACGTAAAGCAGCTGCTTGCACAGCGTCCATTATAGAACCTCTGAAAATAATATAGAAAATAAAAGTTTGATGACAAAATACACTGGACAACAAATTTTAGTTTTTTAATTGTATCTTGTGGGAAAAGTGCACTTCTTTGTTAATTTTGGGGCGCTGAATTCAAAAATGACAATGAAATAAAAAAATTAGTTGCGGTTTAGAAAAAAAACTTTTTATTTTTAAGGATATATTAAAAAAGTAACAAGATTCATATACTTATAAGAATCACTATATGCGCTGTCTTTTTGCTGTTCTTTTATGGATCGTTTCTGGAGCATCTATAAAAAGAGTCCAACAGTAGTCTGCAAGCATGGAAGGACTCCACTTTCCCTGGTACCTTTTTTCCATTGTTGAAATATCCTGATGAAAACGTTCGCCGTGCTCATCACTTACGGCTCCGCAATTGTCAGGAAAAAAGTCCAGGTGTGAGTGTAGGAAATGTATCTTAAGAGACATATTACAGCCCATCTTTTGATACGATGACAGCATATTTTTGACAAGGGTTTTATAGTTGTCAGCTTTTCTATTTCCCAAGATATTAGTGACCACCAGACGGAAATCATTCCAAGCAGTTTTTTCAATACCTGTTAAAGTGTTTTCAAACTGTGTATCTTTCAAAATATTTCGAATCTGTGGCCCAACAAAAATACCTTCTTTAACCTTTGCCTCACTTAGTCTTGGAAATTTCTGACGCAGGTATTGAAAAGCTGACCCATCTCTATCTAATGCCTTGACAAAGTTTTTCATTAGGCCCAACTTGATATGCAGTGGTGGTAATAAAATTTTTTTCGAATCTACTAATGGTATGCTGTACATTTTTTTGACCTGGCTCTAGGAATTGATGAACAGGCCAGTTTTGTCTGGTGTAATGAAGTGCCTTTGCCCGACTGTCCCATTCACACAAAAAACAGCAAAACTTTGTGTAGCCTAGCTGCAGCCCAAGTAAAAGTGCAACAACTTTCAAATCGCCACAAATATGCCATTGGTGCTCATCGTATTTTATGCATGTCAATAGGTACTTCATATTGTCATATGATTCTTTCATGTGAACTGCATACCCTACAGGAAGAGATGGTAAAATATTTCCAATATGCAATAACACTGCCTTTAAACTCAATGTTGAACTGTCTATAAACAATCTTCATTCTTCTGGGTTATAGTTTATATTTAAAGCCGCCAATAAGCCGTTAATGTTACTGCAGAAAACCAAGTTATTCTCCATATTGAAAAATGGTTCTGTCTTTGTGGCGTTTACGAAAAACACATACCGAAACATCGTCTTCTAACAAGTTCCACTGCTGCAGTCTTGATCCAAGTAACTCTGCCTTACATTTTGGAAGTTCTAAATCTCTTACAAGATCATTTAATTCTGACTGTGTTATTTTGTGCGGTTGGTGGCATGACGTGCTCGGTATAAAATCAGGACCTCTTGACGTTGATGGCATATCTTCTTCCTGACGAATCACTCGATCGCCATGATGATTCGTTTTTTGAGTCGCAACTGTAGGATTCTGGGGGTTTTGGAATAGGATTTTCGTCACTGTGAGGCACAGGTCTCATCGCAGATGGTATGTTTGGGTAGTTAATAACAGATTTTTTTTTCTTGGGCATACCTGTGGCTTGTCCAACACAAGGTACCATGCAAAAGTAACAATCATTAATATGATTTGTAGGCTCTCTACAAACCATTGGGGCAGCAAAGCGCATAGACCGTTTTTTGCCATTTAACCAGCTCCTCAGACTTGAAGCACATGTATTACAGCAGATGTGGGGTGCCCACTGTTTGTCTTGATCACCTAGTTTACAACCGAAATAACGCTGATATGCCTTTGATATTAGTGGAGTAATAGACCGTCTCTGAGACGCAAAAGTCACATCACCACAGACGTAACAAAACTGATCTGGATTGTTTACACTTTCGAGACATCTTGCATGAACGCTGTCAGCCAACTGAGGAAAAAAATGGCTAATATAAAACAATATAATGTACACGTATGTATAACGTAACACAATCATGCCGATTACATCATCTTTTCTTGCCGAATATAAAAATGTGGCACGTGCATTCTTGTGAATTACAGTATATTAACACTGTCACAGCAGGAACACATATAATTACCGTATCTCTAAAACTTGAACTAATATTGAAAAAATAAGTGTCATTCCGGTTTTAGCACATTAAAAATAGTAATATTTTGTTGATTTTATTTAGGATATTTTTTGGCTGTTGATCAGTGATATTATCGCTACAAAGTCCGAGATATGTTGTTATTGAGTTGTAAACGATGCTTAGACAACTATCAATTATTCGTGCAATCTTCAAAATTTTCGTAACCACCTGTGACAGCCGACTGCGAAATGCAAACCCTTCCTCAAGGAAACGTAACTGTTTGAAATCCAAGCAGGGATCATTTCTCAAAAGACACTCAATTTTCAAGTTTACCTCAAAGCGCACTTCTCGAGTGCATGTATTCCAGCAATGGTCTGCCCGCCCGCCGAACAGACTTCGTCTTTGAGCGTTCCCATATGTTTGTTCGTTTCTAGTACCATCTTGGCGGCGCCCATCACAGTTTGTGCGGCGAATTTCGTGGATACGTCCCTGTGTAAGCCCATCCTTACACCACCATCAGATAGAGCCTCAATGAAAACATATACCTACAAAAGATAAAAAATGTTTACTCGTTCGTTTCGATTCAAATAGTCGCTGACGTAAAGCACTTCATATTTACTTACAAAAGCTGGGCCACTAGCGGTAACTGCACCAATCGAGTTGATGGTTGATTCGGGAACCATCTGGCACATACCAGTCACCTCCAAGATACTATTTACCAGTTTGAGATCATTGTCGCTCACTTTACTTCCAGGACAGTATACTGTGCAACCCTGTCCAATAAGCATTGGAGTGTTTGGCATCACCCTTACAACTCTAGATCCCTCAAAATGCTTTAGTAGCTGAAAACGTGCATTGCTATAAGAAACAGCTGTCATTCTTGTATAAAGGGTGGCCCAACGAAAAGGTAATACCCCTCTTTGTGACTCTCCTGGTATATTTTGGGGAAAATGCTCGGACATGTCAATTTTGATTTCTAGGGAATGATGAAGATTTTGTTCGAATCTGTGCCTCACATTTTCAAGCACGTCTTGAATGGAATCTGGCTTCGTACTAAAAACTTACTTTTCAAATGCCCCCAAACCCCAATGAAAGTCATCCAAACGACTTAGGCCCGGAGATCTCGGCGGTCTCGTCTACCGTTCCACTATCTTGTTGGAAATGAATGTAATTTTCATTATAATTAACGTCATTTTCCATTATCTCGGCAATGTTTTCGTGGCCTTATTGTATTCTCTAACATGTCGAAGTACGTCTCGCCCATCAAATTTCCAGAAATAAAGCCTACAATATGATTTCCGAAAATGCCGGCCCACACATTTATTTTTTCACGAAATTGCGAGTGTACTTCTCGAAACATGTGGATTCGAATCACTCTAATATCGACAATTACAACAGACGCTCGATAATGTAAACTAATTTAATCCAAGTGTGGAACGTAATTTATATAATATTTGATTTATTAAAAGAAACATTTAATACATGCTATTTATAACAAAATAAACAAATATTCTAACAGCGATAAGTATTTTTTAATGAGAAGAAAAATAATTAACAATTTTTGTCTGCGTAAATTTGCGCTTAGCATTGTCTTCCAATGCCTGCGCCCGTAATTTACGAAGAACTAATATATCCGTGTATGCAACTTCTTTTCTTTCAGCCCAATCTAAAGCTTGGTTAAAAACTTGTATAGCTTGCGCGTGAGTCACTACACTTCTGACTTCAATGGGATCGTTCTCATCATCCTCACTGTCCATATCCTCCCCCTTATCAGCACCATTCGTCTGCTTATCTTCGTTCCATAAATTAATATCAGCAGGAGTACAAACAGTGTTGGGATTCACTGTTTTCAATAAATCAACAACATCCAATGACACACTAATAACATTATCATTATTGGATCGCAAACGTTCTCTAATTACGCTTAAGGGGACATCGTCTTCTTCATCATCTTCATTATTGGTACAAAAGAGATTGTTCCAACATTTTTGAATGGTTTGCTGGTTAAGATCATTCCAGGCCATATGTAAATCTAAAACAGCTTCTCGTAATGTTACTTTTTTTAAAGCGTCAGATAAGTTTTCAGGATTCTTTGATAAGACAGACGAAAGTAGAAACTTCCTATAGTATAGTTTGGTGAGTCTTATTATATTCTGATCCATCAGTTGTTGCTCGGGAGGATGACTTGGTGCATTATCCAATAGTAACAACGCTTTTATTGGAAGCTTATGTTGTTTTAGGAAACCTTTTACCTACAAATTGAAAACACATCTTCAAATTATGAATAGAGCATTTGTGATAATTGATTGTCATACCTGAGGGACAAAGCACCTGTGGAACCATTTCAGGAATATGCTGCTAGTCATCCAAGCTGTTTTTGAACAGTCATAATCAACAGGGATATTAACATTTTTAAATGAGCGCGGATTTTTTGCTTTCCCAATTACCAGTGGCTTTATTTTGTGTGAAAAATTAGCATTAGTGCAGGCTAGAAACGCTATTCGTTGTTTCTCCGGCTTTCTTCCCGGGGCAGATTTTTCAAATGATGCAGCATAGGTTTTTTTCTGGTAACATTTTCCAATAAAGGCCACTTTCATCTGCGTTGTAAATTTGTTCCACTCTTAAATCTAGCTCGGTAATTGTTTTCGTCAATTTTTCTTTGAATGGTTGTACTAATTGTGGTTGTGCTGATAATTTTTCACCAGATATAGACAACAGTCGAGTTCCATATCTTGTTTTGAATCGTTGTAGCCAGTCATCACTAGCTGCGAAATTTTCAGTTTCTTTCAGTTTTTCATTTAACAGTCTCGCTCTCTGTGTTTAAGTACTTCGCCACTAACTGGTACATGATTTTCCCGTTGTTTTAAAAACCGCTTATACAGGGAATTTTCCATTTTAGGTGCCTTCGCATTTTTTAAAGTTTTTCTTTTTCCCAGATCTCCAAATGTATTGCACGTTCTTTGTAAAATGTGAGTTTTCATACGCTTAATTTTACAGATTGTTGCTTTCGATACTCCATATTTTTTTGCTAACTGTGTCACTCCCGCACCTAGTACAACTTCGTCTATGATTTTCACTTTCTCACTCAACTTTAAACACTTTCTTTTATAGGATGTGGATGCCATAGTCGTAAAATATATTAACGCGTGCAATGTATTCACTTAAGTTCAAAAATGAAATACATACGTACGTATAAACGTATCCTAAACGATCATACGAATGACCGAGTTTGTCGTATTTTATCGCAGAGGTGAATCCCCTACACTCTACATCATAAATCGGGGACTCCGCGACGCCCGACATAAATCATCGAGGCTTCAGCATTTTACCGTCGCGCTGTTTTCGTGCGCCGAGGGTTGTTTACGTTATCGAGCGTACACATTGTTTACGTTATCGCGCGTTCCGTTTGATCCTATAGAACGAATTTTGTGTTTACATTAGCGCAAGTTTTTATTATCCCGTGTTTACGTTATCGAGCGTCTGCTGTATATCTATTTACAACACCAAATAGAACGTACACTCGTCCGAGAAACAAATATTAAATAACAGATTTGATGTCCATAATGTCTAGAAATCAAAATTGACGTGTCCGAGCGTTTTTCCCAAAATACACCAGGAGAGTCACAAATGGACGACCTTTTCGTTGGGCCACCGTGTTTAATAGATATCGAGCAGCCGTCAAGTATTTTTAAAAGCTCGCTCGGAAAAAATCATTACTTACGTCTTCAAGATTTTTAATAGTAACACCTGCAAGGATAGATATGAACAGTTTATTTTTTATCTCTTTGGCAACCGGACTGGCGGTTATCGTACCAATAGCATCACAAAGAATGTGCGGTTTCACTGCTAGGAATATGATATCTGCTTCTTTGACGACATACGCATTTTTGGTTGACACGTTGGCCCCAAGTTCTTTCCAACTGTCCAAGTTTTTGGGAAACGGGCTCGACACGTAAACTTGCGAGTATTCGATTAGACCTTGAAAAAAAAAATATGACGGTACAAAAAGTGTTTTGAAAATCACGCGCAACAAGTACCTGCTCTTTTAATACTTCTACAAATCGCCTTAGCCATACTGCCATCTCCAATGAATCCAATATTGTTCGGAATTTTTTGACGAGGTGTCTTTGTGCAAAAGTGTTTTCCTGCAATTAGTAGGACCAAACTGCAACCAAAATTAATCTCATGCAGGACGCGTAATAAAGAAACATGCAGTACAGTTACATAACAAGGTGCTACAGGGTGCGACAGCATAACTTCTTTTTTTCAAGGTATCATACAGTTTTATCTCGACACAATGCAGGAGTCATCATCACATTTCAGGAGCATCAATGGCTGTTTAGCTGATACTTCCCAGAGCGCCTCATCTCAAATAGGGACGATTTGGAGGGTCCGGCTCGCACTCACGATTTGGCTCCTTTTTTCTATGTTTTTTGTGTTTAAGTGAACCGCCCAAGGATCCTACAAGATATGAGGACCAAAATCTAGGAAGAAAGTGCCAACATTACGACTGCTATGTCGGTAAGAGCCATGACAAACGCCAGTTTTGAAAAATTAAGTTATACTGCTTCACACTGTACAAGTGCTTTTTTGGGAAAATAGGATATAAACAATTGATGATATAGAAGAAATATTTTTCATTAAAAATGTATATTTAAACATTTACAAATATAAAAAACTACCTATGTGCTAGAAGCTTAATTACAGGGATAAAATACTACTTAATTTAATTTTTGGTCAATAATAAACAGATAAAAAATTGGTAAATATATCGATCACATTCACGTAAGCATCAAAATAAATATACATACACCTAAAATATATAAAATTCAAATACATTCACGATAACTCTCTGTTTACTGCCGACAGTACTGAAGATTCGTTTGCGACGTACATTAAAGCTATGATGTTTCGTTTGAACTAGTATATGAAAACTTGTGTATGTTTGACCCCTTTCTCGATTGAATCGAAGAGCTTTATTGATAAAACCACATACGCTTATGAAAAATAATACTAGTCTTATGATGGAAGATACCATGACTCAAATATTGAGAGAAGTAAAGCATAAAATACATGAGAGTGTTCTGAACAGTTTCCGACCTCAACGTGAAGCACTCGTAAGTAAAAGCTAGCGAATTTCGTTGTTCCTTACCATTTTTGAGTTGTTATGTAACAGGCGTTTGAGTGAGTTGATGTGTTTTTGGGAAAATGGACAAAATCGAGTTTCGAGCCGTCATTATATATTTGTTTTTGAAAATCAATACGCCTACGCAAATTAAAGTTGAGTTGGATTCTGTGTATGGGTACTCTGCACCATCATTTACCACAGTGAAATATTGGGAAGCTGAATTTAAACGTGGCCATAGGAGCTTGGGAGATGAACGTTTGGGACGTCGAAAAACTCAGTTATGGAGTTATTTTAATAGATTATCTTCAAAAAGCAGAATTACGGTTTGAACTGCTTGACCATCCGCCTTACTAAAAAAAAATATCAGAAAAAAATGTTTTGTATCTTTGTTAAGTCGGAAATTTTTCAGACCTCCCTCGTATATGTTAAGGAGCGGTAAAAACGCCATATCAAACAAGTTTCGAATTTTTGATCATCACAAATAAGTTCTCCCAGTTGCTTTCCATTATTTAAACACAATCTCTATAAATATGGTAGTCAAATTTGACGAATGACTGTATGGAATGTGTTACAACTCTGTTGCGCAATATACAGACAATATCCTTCATAATACTTTACAAGTGAAATGTAAATAATATAATACAGGCTAGCGCCACTTATTAGAGAGTTTTGGCGATCACAAATACTGCAAATGTGAAAAAAGGCGAACGTTAACTAGGGCGGGATTTGCCATCGCCATAAATCTTTATTAACATTACCACTAAGCGATGAACAGTCTTAAATGGTTAAACATTAAACACATACAAAAGGACAAAAAAACGCGGATCTCAAACCTGAAAAAGCCTATTTTGTCTTCTGCACTTTCGAGGATAAATAACACGAAATTATAACAAACAGGCGCTCATTTTGTGAGAGTGTTGGTAATCAGAAATACCGCATAAGTAAATGTTACCTCAATGACCTAAATGTTAAAAAAAGACGAACGTTAACGAGGGCGGGATTTGCCATTGCCAAAAATGTCTATTAACATTATCATTATGTGATGAAATAGTGTTAAATGTTCATGAATGATTAAAAATACAGTTCCCAAATCTGAAAGCTGGAATAGCCTTCCGCCTATTTTGTCTTTTGCACTTTTTAGGATAAAATAACACAACATTATGAAGAGGCGCTTTTTGTCAGAGACAATTACAATATTTTATACAGTAAAATTATATTTACGATACGCCTCTAAATCACTTTCCGACTTGTCTACTTTCCACCAAAGTCAGCCATTCATTATATTATCCAATCCGACGGGTATTCTTAACAGCAAAAAATCTAACATTTGACATATGAATTTCACAATGCGACGTGTTTAATAGCTATTTTGGCTATTTATGATTATATTACAATAATAATTGTTGGATTAATTTAGGGAAATCGTAATTTGGCAGCTACTGAATCTTTCTAAAGTCCAGGCCACTGTGTTGTACTTTTTTAAGATTTGACGTTCTACAAACACGTATAATTGTAGAATCTAAACAGGCGTTCACGCCTCAATTGAATATAGTGAAATCAGTTACTCGGTTAACATTATCTCGAATTTCCATAGGCCATAGTTACAAACAAACCATTAAAATGATAAAAATAAATTACTTCCAGTCTGCTATTACACACACCCTAAACATTACTTCCGGCCCTAATATAGGACAGCTAAATATATCAAATACATTTATAGACAACTAGTATTCTTATTCTTTATAATATCCTAGTACGGAAGATTACACAGAGTTCGTGACTTATTGTTCTTTCTTACGCATATATCGAGCATTTAAAACTTGATAATAATATGCCGCACTTTTCCGGATTTGAAACACCAGATATATCGTCCGTTAAAGATACTTTTATGTTCTCTCAGATGCATGTTTAAAATAGCATTGTAAACATTGCGTGTAAAACCGAAGCTAAAAAGCTGTACTGTTGCCAAAATATGAGAGTACTGATTTGTCGATGGTTTGAATCCATTTTCAATTAAAGTAATTAGCTAAGATTTAACGTTTCTACCACAAGAATTATCGTATTGTGACATTGTTGCAGAATACGGATTTTTACCAATGCCTATTGAAACAAGAATTTGCTTAATACGAGGCTTATTCAATTGAAACCCATCGTTGGTCAGGTTAGCTATGGAAACAATTATAATCACTTAACTGACTTGTGTTTGTAAACGTCACACATATCAGTTCCTGTCATTTGTATTTGACTGCGATTTCAAGTATTGTGACCTAAAAATGGAGTTTGTTAACAATCCGTCCAAATATAATCAGCGTGCGGTCATTCAGTTTTTGTGCGCTGAAGGTTTGCAACCATTGCAAATTCATACGCGAATGCAAGCAGTGTATGGAAACGCATGTTTTGCTTATCCAACTGTCAAGGAATGGTGTCGAAAATTTAAGAGTGGAAGAGAGGCGAATGATAAGCCGCGACCAGGTGCACTGAGTACTGCATCCACAGACAGGAATGTGGCGTGTGTGGAAGGCATGCTTAGAGAAAATCGTCGAATTTCAATCACAGCAATTTCAGAAAATGTTGGTTAGAGTATACGATCAATAATTGCTGGCGACGAATCGTGGTGACATATGATATTTTGAACCATTCAGTAAGCTGTCATCCAAGCAATGGAAACACGCATATTCGCCGCCAACAAAAAAACTTAAAGTTAAACCTTCTGCAGGCCAGATCATGTTAACATAACCATGAAGGACCCTTGATAATAGTGTTTAAAGAACCTGGAGTCCATATCAATGCAAACCTGTAAAATGAAACTTTGAACAATAGTCCCGATGTATCAATTTGCGATTTTCACTGAAAAAGGCGTTAAAATGTAAGCATTTTCAGTCGCCCGAAAAGAATTCTTCAAGCAGAAGCCACAATAATACTTTAAACAGTATACAGGGTGACTTGTAATGTCACGTATTCGTATTAAGGGGTGATAGATTAGGTCAAAAGCAAGCGATTTTGTCCTATCATGTCTTATCCAAAAGTTAACCATTTTTGAGTTATTTGAATTTTAAGTTTTTTATTTTTTATTCCGATTTCAAACGGTTAAATTTGAGATACAAAAAAACTGCATGCTTGATTTTGAGTTTTTTGTTATCGTCGCAGCACACATTCCCATAGTTCATAATAAGTAATAAAATGTTGAAAAGCTACAAACGTTTTAAAATTACGCTTTCTTTTTTTTACTAACTTATTCGATAAAAAAAGCCAATTTTCTGTAAAAAATCTCCTAGTAATGAAATGTGCAAATTATGTAAATAATAACTCTATCTAACAAGCTTTCATTTGAGGTATTAAGCGTTCAATTATCTGAAGTACATGCGGAGAAACAACAATGACACCCACAGAGGCTGGATTTTTAAGGAATTTGTATTACCTGTTTGAACAAGTCGTTACTGTCCTCAAAGGACTCGCATGCCATGATTGTTTTATGGCATCGGCTCGACGAGGAAGCGAGCGAGAAGAGCTGACTTAGTGGAGGAGTGAGAGAGAGAGAGAGCTGTTATTATTCATCATTGTAGTTACGCCATCGCCGCACGCCGAGTGAGAATTAGGTTTACTTGGTGTCAACTACTGCGTACGCGCACACGTTTTACGCACGATTATTATTTTCGAGTTTCCCAGTTCATATCGAGTGGTTTCTTTATCATCAAGGCAGACGCAGAAGATCCGCCAGGACCTCGCCATAGCGAGCTACGGGCAAACTTTTACAAATGAAGAACACGCAGACATAATGTTCTGTTATGGACTTTGTAACGGCGATTCTGCAGTTGCCCGCCGTGAATATCGGCAACGTTTCCCGAATCGCCGAACACCTCATGTTACTGTGTTCATAGTGATGCTGGTCGACCCCGAGTCTATCCTCCTGAAGACGAAGAGGAAATCCTTCGTGTGTCTCAGGAAGACCCTACTACGTCTACGCGCATTGTGGCTGCTCAGTTGGGTATATCACAATACAAAGTATGGTTTACGGTGCATTCTGCAAGATTATACCCTTATCACTACACGCCTGTGCATGTGATTGAAGAGGGCCATCCTGCAAGACGATTAGATTTCTGCAGGTACATGTTACATGCAGATACAGAAGATCCAGACTATTTTAAGAAAATTCTGTGGACCGATGAATCGAAGTTTGATAAGGACGCGATCACTAACTACCATAATGCTCATTACTGGGCTGATAAAGAAGCTTTAAACCCCCGAAAAATAAGACCGACGGGGTCTCAGAGCCGGTTTTCAGTCAATGTGTGGATGGGCATCATTGATGGATATTTAATTGGACCTCATTTTCTGCCCGCCAATTTAAATGGAGAAGTGTATGAAGAGTTGTTGAAAAATCACTTGTTTCCATTAATGGAAGACGTCCCATTGGGGACGAGACAAAATATGCGGTTCCAGCACGACGGCTGTCCCGCACACTACAGTAGTAGTACGAGCGTATTTAGACTCTAAACTTCCAAATCAATGGATTGGCAGAGGCGGGCCCATTGCCTGGCCAGCAAGAAGCCCAGATCTTACACCTATGGATTACTATGTGTGGGGACATATGAAAAGCTTTGTGTACGATGTTTTGCCCGTACCAACGCGCGATGAATTAATTACAAGGATAATCAGTGCAGCTGACCAAATAAAAAGCCGCTTAACAACTAGAGTTACCAAAAGTGAAGTACGTAAGAGAATGCGGGCGTGTATTCGTAACAGGGGATTACAATTTGAGCAGAATCTGTGGAATACTAAAGGAAATGTAATTAACTAAAACTGTAATTAAAATAAAAGCCTTTTATTTATCCTACGTAATTATCGTTCGTACAACTTTACTCATCTTTTTTTAATTTTATGTCTTTGTACTTGAGTTAGTTGTAACTTTTAAACCTCAAATGAAAGCTTGTTAGATAGAGATATTTACATAATTTGCACATTTCATTACTAGGAGATTTTTTACAGAAAATTGCATTTTTTATCGAATAAGTTAGTAAAAAAATAAGAAAATCATACATTTCAAAAGCGTAATTTTAAAACCTTTGTAAGTTTTCAACATTTTATTACTTATTATGAACTATTGGAATGTCCGCTATGCGACGATAACAAAAAACTCAAAATCAAACGTATAAGTTTTTTTGTATTCCAAATTTAACCGCCTGAAATCTGAATAAGAAATAAAAAAAAATAAAATTCAAATAACTCAAAAACGGTTAACTTCTGGATAGGACATTATAGGAAAAAATCGGTTGCTTTTGACCTAATCTATCACCCCTTAACAGGAAATTACAAGTCACCCTGTATACATCGATTGGTGAAACAATTGTAGTGGTAATTATTTGTAGATATATTTGCCAATACATTTTTTCTGGACTAAAGACGGGTTTCAGTTGAACAAGCCTCGTATATTTACTACGACGAATTAAGACCTAATTGGATACCGAAAGGCCTCAATGCATAGGTAAAGAATACATATTGACCCTAATATCAGTGAGGGTTTGATAGATCAGTTGGAATGACGGCCTATCAATCGGTTTTTGACCCCAACACTGTTTCATTACTTCATACACAGGTGCCGGACATCCTTCTGGACTTTGAAGCACGTTTCCCTCCTTCAGATATTTGATGACTTCCTCGTGAGTCATACCGTAGTACGGTTGTAAGGCATACGAAAATATTTCCCAGAGACACACTCCAAACGCCCACACGTCAGACTCCTGCGAAAATTTTTGAAATTGCAAGCCATACTAAGTGACATATAAATCCGAACACCCAGTTTAAATGGTTTTATTTTAATAAAATTTTGTATAAGTACTTAATGAAGCATAATAAGTAAATGATAAAAATTTCAAAATGATTGCATTGCTTTAAAGCCCTTTGACCTTTAAGAATGTGTGGATGCACCCTGATGTGCTACGCATTCTCCAACGCGCCTAGGCATGCTTCTGATCAGGTGGTCAATGTCCTCCTGTGGTATCCCATTCCAGGCAACCACCAACTCCTCTCGAAGTGCTTCTAGAGTCTGAGGAGGACGTTGCAAATTGAGCAATCTCCTACCCATCATATCCCACACGTGCTCAATTGGGGATAAGTCGGGAGATCTTGGTGGCCATGGTAACAATGTGACATCATTATGTTGAAAGAAGTCTATTGTGACTCTTGCAACATGTGGTCGGGCATTATCTTGTTGGAAAGTTGGATCTGCCAGGGTGTCAAGATAGGGTAAAATATGGGGTTCTAGAACTTCGTGTTACCTCTGATGAAGATTAAAGGTGACCTGGAACCATAAGCTATAGCACCTCAAACCATAACTCCAACAGTGTGATGAACAAGTCTTTCAACAAAAAACTGTGGATTCCTCCTTTCACCACGTCGCCTTCTAACCCTGGCACGACCATCGTGCATGTCTAAACAAAATCGAGACTCGTCACTAAAGACAATACTGTTCCATTCCTCATCCCAGAGTGACCGTTGTCTGCACCACTCAAGGCGATTACGTCGGTGTTCTCGAGTTAAAGGGAGGACCCAGTGTGGCCGGTATGAAAACAAGCCAAAACTTCTCATTCGTCGGTAAACACTTCGCATGCCAATAGGTCTTCCGTGTTCTGCAAACCATTCATTTGCAATGGACCTGGTAGTGGAGAAACGGTCCCTTAAGGCGAATAACCTTAGGCGGCGATCTTCACGGTCTGTTGTTCTACGGCGGTGTCCAGTGCCCCTTGCTCTTTGCGTACGGCCTTCTCGAAGCCATGCCTGACAACACCTAACCACAGTGTCTAGACTTCTTTGCACTCTAACTGCAATTGCCCGAAAAGAAAGACCAGCTTCCCGAAGTCCCACTATACGGCCCCTATCAAACTAACTAAGTTGACGAAATCGTACAGGTCTCCGTACTCTAGGCATCGTAACCGATCGTAAGGGATGTCAAGAACCAAAATCCGCCAACGTTGATTCTTTACGGCGGCTGAAATATTCATTTTTAGAGCGTTAGTGAATTTAAAAAAAGCAGTATAAAAACCGGAATGTCCAACTGATAAGGCTGAACATTTTTTCACTTGTTATTTACAGTAAGATGAATACATTCACCAACTTTTATTAAAATAAAACCATTTAAACTGGGTGTTCGGATTTATATGTCACTTAGTATATATCGTAATAAGGGTTTTGTTGAGTATACACTAAAAATGCTCCAAACATGCACCTTTCAATCACTGACCACTGAATTCTAACAAAAAACAAAATGATTTTCACTTCAGTTGCATTGCTTTTGAGTGCCCACTGTAGCAACTGACACCCTTGCTTTGTGTTCCTTGGTCTTAACCTAGACTCTTTTGAGTTGACTTGCCAGAAAAACAAAGTATAGTAAAACCGACCACTTGGACGTTTATACGGATAAATAATTTCACTAGTATTTTTCTCTGTATCAGCAGAATCTTACCTGTGTGTATTTATTATACAATATACTTTCTAAGGGCATCCAGCGAACTGGTATTGCGTCTCTATCACTGCCTTTATAGTAGTCTTGAAGGTAAATTTTCTGTGAAAGACCAAAGTCTGCTATCTTGACTATCATATCATCACTAATCAGACAGTTCCTCGTGGCTAGGTCACGATGAACAAACTTCCTGTTGGCACATGAAATAATCGATGCTACATCAGACACACAATACAAAATGCAATTCCAAGGTTTTTGAGAATTTGTGCAATTTTTATTATGTCCTTTGGATTAAGCAGATAGAAATACAACTCTTTGTCTCCTGATTTTTTTGTATTTCGCTTAGTTTTCGACGAAAAAAGTCCACTTAATCGCATATCCCTAGACCACACAAGGAATATGAGGAAGTTAAATCAATGCTACAATCCTTGAATATTATTTACTAGTCGTTAGTTTAATAAAAATTCATTAGTTTAGATAAATAATTTCCAAAAGTAACTTTTCTCCATATTGCTTGTGTGGTCCAAGAATATGCAATTAAGTGGACTTCTTCTCAAAAACTAAGCAAGATATAAAAAAAATCAGGGAAAAATAAGTTGTATTATTTATATTTGCTTCATCTAAAGAACATAATAAAAATTGGATAAATTTAATCAAGTTAGGACTAAATCAGCTCCTTAACTAAATATCACCGTCAAATAACAACAAAATTAGGTAAAGGATATTTAAAATATTTACAAAAAACATTTTTTTTTTCAATTTTAACACCCTGTATATAGACAAATATGAATATTTACCTAAATACCTTTAGAAAAAGAATTTATACTTCATTGCTCCATAAACAAATGCGTTATTAGTAGAAAAACTAAATTCCTTGTTTTTACACTATCTGCAATGATCACAAGTCTGAATATAAGCACTTTTTATGAGGACAAAAATATGTAGACAAATTCTCTTCAACATTAGTTTAGTACAGTTTCGTGTCAGAAAAGATTAGTTAAGTAGAAGCTAAGTGATCTTAAGACCATGCCGCGTGGTTCAGAAATTTTTTTCGCTGTGAAAACTAAGATCATTGAGTTATACAAAGATGGTCAACGTCACGTCGACATTGCCGAAAATTTGAAGCTGAAGCGTAAAGCAGTTTGGGCAATATTGAACAAATATAAACAAAAAGGTATCTTGGAAGCCTCTAAGAGAAGTGGTCGGCCTAGAAAACTAAATGCTAGATCAGTTAGATTAATAAAAGTAATTTCGTCCAAAGATCCGTTTAAAACCTCAAGACAAATAAATGCTGAAATCGAGTCAAAAGGAATTGTCAGTGTTTCTATGGTTTGGGGGCGCTTTTCGGGGTTTGGGATGGGACCTTTACATAGATTACATGGCATTATGGATAAGTTTGTATACACAGATATACTAAAGCATATCATGTTACCCTATATGGAAGACAATATGCCCTTAAGATTGATCTTCCAGCAAGATAATGACCCGAAGCACACATCAAATCTCACAAAGAAATTCTTTCTGGATGAAAAAATACCAGTTCTCAAATGGCCTTCACAGTCTCCCGATATAAATCCCATTGAAAATCTATGGGAATACTTAGATAAGCAAATACGAGATAAAAATTATTCAAAGGATGAAATTTTTGCCGCTTTGGAGCAAAAGTGGAGACAGATTGATGAATATTATATCAAGAAACTTCTACAATCTATGCCGAGACGATGCCAGGTGGTGATTGATAGATATGGTCATGCTACAAAATATTAACACAAAAATGGTTGGTTTTCTATAATTCAATGAACTTTGCTTCTTTTTTCTATAATTGTTTTGCTTTGTCTATATATTTTTTTTCCTTCATAGTTCCAGATTTTTTTCAATTAATTTTTTATTCAACGGAGTCTAATGGATTTATTTATGTATAAGTGAGTATTATGCTATAACGAATTATGTATACAGGTTGGTGTATTAATAAAACAAGGTAAAACATAAATACAGTACAATATTAATTTGTCCATATACTTCTGTCCATTACTATATGTTTATCTAAACTTTTTGTTTTAAAATCACTCCAAGAATCGGCTGTTAAATTTATGGTACATACTTAAATAACACTCTGTATAATGCAACATACTGTGTAGCATCTAAAAATTGTTTGCTTTAATAAGTAGCTACTGTTGTGGTGTCTAAAAAATATCTATACAGGAAAATTATATGAGGTTTTGTTCGCTTTCGGAACTAATAATCAATCAATTTGTCATGGT
Source organism: Acanthoscelides obtectus (assembly GCA_963669975.1). Taxonomy (NCBI): domain Eukaryota; kingdom Metazoa; phylum Arthropoda; class Insecta; order Coleoptera; family Chrysomelidae; genus Acanthoscelides; species Acanthoscelides obtectus. The sequence continues at coordinate 121,708,700 of CAVLJG010000003.1, forward strand.
CACGTTTGGAATTTGAATGATTAAAATTGCTTCAAATATTAGTTATGCAATCAATTACACATTTTAATGGACCTTGGCATCTATCCATCTCGAATATTATTGAAATCCTTGAATTCTGAGGAAATTAAATTCTATCAAAATGCTTATTAAAGTTGAAAGAGGTTCTGATTATACAGGGTGTGACTTGTTGATAGATAATTACAAGACGCATTTCTAAGCCAAATTCAAGTAGAAGATTTCATATAACCACGTATTATAAAAAATCTTAATTTCAATAAAATATTCCTTTTTATCTATATCTCAATCAATAATTATAATTTTTTTGTGAAATAATTTAAATATTGTGAATCAAATTAGGTTGGATTGTTGTCTCAACATGTGATGAGGTTGCCATATTTTTTCCCTTCAAAAATGAAGTAAGATACAGGGAGATACCGGAAGACACAACAGTGATTCTCTATCTGCTTTATTCGGAAAATAATACGTATTTTCAAAAGTCAGACGCCACTTAAATTCATAATTATTATCCTTTAGTTTGTACCTTATTGCAATAACCCTGTACCCTTTATTACACATGTTGATATGAAATTTTCTAGATGAATTTGGTTCAGAAGTATGCAATTGTAATTATGACCTATCATTATTATAAGTACTGCATTATTATTATTAATTTTGCAACTTACCTATCAGCTAAGTAAACCATTCCAGATGCTATCTGCAGCGCAATATTGACCTTATCTAGACTACTAAGTTGCATATCTTTGTATATGTCTTTATTTGTGAATTCCCCATCCACCACACTTCTCACAACGTAATTTCCGGGCGAACACTGCCTCAAAAACTCGTTCAAGTCTCCTTTGCCCATGTATTCGAACAGCAAACACATCGGTCTTCCGACAGCACACACACCGAGAAGTTTGACGATATTCGGATGGTCAAACTCGGCTAACAGACATGCCTCTTTTTCAAAATCGTCTTGCATATCCTCCGAGGCGTCGTCTTTCAGCATTTTTACGGCTACTATCGTGAACTCTTCTCCTGGAATCAGTCCTGGGGCTTTTGCTTGGAAGACGCTGCCGAAAGCCCCTTGTCCTAAGTCTTTTATGTAAATGATATCGTTTCGCGGGAATTCTAGTTTTTCTAGTTTTGGATTCAGTGGAGCACCGTGTCGATGATACGCAACGTTACTAGGTAATTTATCAAGATCGATGTTGACTTCCGCATTCTCTGGGGCATTGTATCCGAGTAAGTGTCTTTTGTGCATCCTGTGGCACAGCAAAATCAGCAACAAACAGATAACGATAATCAATAGGCCTACGCTTGATACTGTGATAAGGAAAGTGGGCGATAAGAATTGGTCCATCGCAATATTCTTGTTTTCAACCTGATCCACGGTGGAGTTTGGACAACGGGGTATATCGCAATGTTGCCATCTGTTCTTGGGATTCGTAGTGAAACACCACGGACTCTTTTCTTCGCCACCGGCATTTCTGCAGTAATTCTCGGCGTTTCGGAGTTCAGGAAATATGTTCGGCGGAGAATCGTGTGTGTGAGGGAACTGCGAGTCCCATCTTTGGCACGGAATTCCGGACGCTGTTACGTTTACCTTTCCCTGGTAAAACCTGCCCCTGCCTTTGATACAATCGTACGTGATCTCGTCTTCCTGCATTTCGGTCAAGGCGGCGTACGAGCACAGCGCAGTCTTATTCGAGTATTTTGGCAAGATTGAACAGTCTGGTAGCCGGAAGTGGCCCCGCGATTTGATAAACACCCCCCTCTCTTTCTTGTCTTCCACTTCGGCCCATTCTTTGTAGCAAAACAGCTTGTTGACGGCCACGCAGTCCTCATAGCACAAAGGCAGCGGCTTGCTGACATTGCATTCAGGGAAAGCATAGATGCACAGCAGCTTCTCAGCAGCTGATCTGTAAATAGGATTATTTCCTACTCACTGTGTATCAATAAAAGAAAAAGCATTCTATTTTTAACTAATGACTACCAATGAATACCTAGATGAGACTGAGGTAAAGAAAATTTAGAGAGATAAGGGATTTCCAACAAAAAACTGATATACGCGGACAGCCCTGCTGATAAACATTAAGACTGCTGGTATAGGTTGTAAGTTAATAAAAAAAACAGTGCAATATTGCTTTTGCAGAGCAGGATTTAAGCATGAAAATATGCAAAGTGAAGACCAGTTAAATGAGGCTGATACACCTGACCCAGAAGATGCATTTCAACTTAATGTACTTTCAGATATCCTCTTTGAAATGAAAACCTTTATGATCTTATTATCAATATTGTGTTACGAACCTAAGCAAATGTGCCTTACTGGGTTAGTGGAGTGTTGGGCGCTCCTCACTTCTCAGCTCAGCTAGGTATCTATCTTATTTTGTAGGACTTGCACACAACATGTACAAAACATGGTCTTACCTGCAGGGCTCATCCAGAGTGACTATGAGTTCCTCCCAGAGTCCAGCGGTAATAACTTCATTCTCGTAGCCTCCACTAGTATTGTGATCGGACCAATTGAACCATACACGTTTAGTGTTATCGACGTACTTTTTGCAGATTTTCCCTTGATACACCCCACAGTAGCCGTCGGTCGTAGAACTCACGATTTTCAGGGAAAGCAGTAACAGGAAAATGTTGATATGCATCCTGGACGCGCCGGTGAACACTTTTGTTACGGCATTTTCGTTTAGGATTGTTTAAAAAACCGACCTTTTTCATATAACATTGAATTTTTCAATTAAAAATACTCATTATAGATTTGACTTTCGAAATGTCATTTATTGGTTTTTGATAGTTGTCACCTCCGAGGTTGTCAGTTGTCATGTATTCACAGCTAATCAATAGACCGCTTGCAGAAAACTGCACATTCATAGTGCAGTGATTTTGGATAAACATTACAGATTACGACTGCTATTTCGACATTAAATTTCACTAGTCGCTGTCTAATTCCTCAAACCGCATCAAACATTTTTGGTATATTTGACAGCAACTATCCCCAAATTCACGGGAGTCGGAATTACGTAATAGTCTTGCAGATCGAACTAGTGTTTGGAATTAATTTTACTGGACTATTACCATAGTCAACGCTGTTACACTATAAAAGTATAGATGGCGTGCAGGAATGAAACAAAAATTTTGAATATTCACTTTCAAATATACAGCTTAAAAGTTTCCATTTTACGTTTAGAATGTTTCGTTAAATAATGATTCGTACATCTAATTTGTATCTACAAAGTTGAAGACAGGATTTTATATGATGCAAATAAATGTGTAGATAAATTACAGACATACAAAATATTAATAATAAAAAAATACTGGATAGCATGTGCGCGATTAGTACCTCATTTTAGAAAAACATTAAGTTAATCATGATTGATAAATTGTGCATCAAAACAAGAAATATATCATATATATAAGAAAACAAAAGTTTCTAACCTTAAATGACGGGATGATGAGCCTACAATACCATTTCCCAGCATGATTATCGATTGTTTCCAGTCCAATCCAATCGTTTTTGCTTTAGTTATGTTAATAAACTTTGTTTTCGATCTAAAAATACTCCATACGCTGTTTTTCGTTTATATAACCTAATATTTTTGGGGATATCGATCTGTCATTCAGTGAAGGTACACGTCCTCTCAGTAGCCATTTAAAAATAGCTTGAAGGTATTTGGCGGATAATGCAACCGTACAAGTACATTACAAGATTTTAGTTCACATATGACTAATATTAAAGCTCGGGTGCGCAAGACCCCCGCAGATCCTATACGTCGTCCATCCGGTAGGCCCAATGCTTTGAAAAGGAAAAATTGTCCAAAGAGCACAAACGCTCTGGACCGAACGGATTGGAATTGTGTTCCTTAGTCCCCCCCCCACCCCACTGAAACAGTGACGTCATAATGTCGGCATTTTTAGGGTACTACTGACGTACGCCGACCAACAAAAATGACGTAGAAATGACGTCATCACGACGGTCTAATGTCACACCTAATTGAAGACAATACGCGGCTTTTGTCCGCAGCCGTCTTTCTTGTTCCAGAGGCGTTTATTTGGAATCAGACCAGAAGGACATGCTGTGGCTTCGCCTCAACTTCAAAACATCCCCCAAATTTATTCGCTGCCTTTATCGCTCTTCCTCGGACCATAACTCGGATGACCAACTTGAATACCTAGCAGTCAAGATCGAGTACCTACCAGAACATCAATTACCCCTCTTCAGAGGTAGTTCTCCTCGCTGATTTCAATGCCCATAATGAGTTTTGGTTGTGCTTAAACAAGACCGATGCAGTTGAAGCGTTCGTTATTACCCAAGGGCTGACCTAGCTGGCGACGAGCCGTACTCTTTCCGCGTTTAGTCACATGCCAGTAGCCTACTGGGTCTCTTTCTGACCCCTTGGGGAGAAGTTTGTTTCGCTGACGCATATTCGTCGGCTAATCGATAACCGAAATTATCCACGTTGGGATATCACGCAATTGTGGAGTAAACTCATCCTGTCTTATTGTGAAGCTTATGTCGTTGCTCTTGATATCATGGAAGCGTTCGATCAGCTGAGGCAAACTTCCATCCTATGGCCTCCCAGAGAAGCTTTGTAGATGGATCCGCCTTAGCTGCGACACTGTTTCTTTTACATATCAACGACCTCCTTTCTTGTACGATCAACCCAATACTAACCTTTGCTGCACTCTACACGGAAAAAAGAAGACTAGCGACGACTTCCTCCCTAACCAGAGACCTGAAGGCTTTCACTGGTTGGCGACGCAACAACTTTTCGATGAATGAGCGGTTCATCTCGGCACGAACACATCTTGTCAATAGCGGCAGCTGCTGGGAAAAGCTAGGCTATTTGCTTAGTACTTTTCCAGGTGCTTTACGCACCTTGAGGTCTTTAATAAGACCTAGGTGCTCCGCTGGAGTGCAATGTGGAACCTAGGAGGGTTCCGCTAATGTGCTATGCGAAGCCTCAGACGATTCTTCTGAAGAGGATAGAGTGCCTCCGCTAACGCCGTTGGCCCTAATATATCTCCTGACGGATGTTAAAATGTGTTGTTCCTTGTTTCAGACAAATTGACAGAGAGAGACTTGAGCAAAGGTCTCACTGATCGCCCTGTCTAGCATGTCCCCTACTATCTACTACGTGCACATTGGTATCTTTAGGCCAAGATTGTCATGGTGACAGATACAACTGCTAGTTATATTGACAAAACAGTCCTATTAACTCCACAATGAGCGACCTTTCAGCGTCTTCGTTCGCATTGTTTCACTGAGTACATGAAACATGGAAAACGATGCGGGAAGATATGGACGTCGCATGACGTTCAAGACTCCCTTGTTGCCCGAAGCGAGACTAGAATGGGAAACCGAGAATAGTTGTTTATACAACAAGGTGCAACAGACAGAATATCCGCCGATATTCGCTAGGCAGTCGTGGACCAAGGGCGTGCTCGAGAAGGATATGCAGATGTACTTCAAGCCTTCAGAAACTATAGGTGATGTTCAATTCTGCATTCTTTGCTAAATATTCATATTATAATCCATGATGATTGGCAGAATGATGATTACGTAAAAATAAAACACGAAGACCTCGGAACCTAGGTATACTGATGAGATTTTTAAGATATTTAATAACAATACTTATTGGGCAAAGTTTAGCATAAGCCACTTAACACGTAAAACGTCTATTCAAAAAATAAACAATAAAAATGCAGAGGTATCAAGATAAAAATGAATTAATCGAGTAAAATAAATCAAGATTGGATAAAGGTGTGTGTATACATATTTATAGAATGATGTTAATGCATATATTATAAGCCGAAGTGAGAGATAAATATGTCAGTGGTTGCTCGTCATCGGGGCAGCAAAATTTCCCAGGGATGCCAAACCTTAATGATCTCGAAATATTGTACACAAATCATGATAACTATGCGAGTTTTGCGAGGAAACCAGACGCGCGCCCCCCTGAACTCTTGTAGTTTATATCCAAAAACATTCGAATTTCTACGCCAGCCATAGTAACTTTTCACACACCATGAATAAAGCGTATGAATTAACCCGAATTACAGGTTCAACTTTTACACCTGGAGCTCAACACTTGAAAATCCAAGATATGAGATGCCATAAACGAAAAAAGTGGACCCCTTGGAGAGGACGGTAAGCTGATGTTCGAAAGTTACAAGGCACTGGTTGCAAAAAAAGTCACTAACTATGTACTTGCTAGTACAACGGGGTCAATTACATTTCACTTTCAAGTTCATACTCAAGGTCAAATACAAGGTCATCACTGAATAGACAGTGAAAAATCCTAAAAGTTATTAATCTACATTCACCTTATTCCTTAAATACCTCAAATATATTGCCGGTACTCAGAGCCAAAGTAGTGCGTTTGCGATTTTTAATACATAAATAACTATGGACTTGATAATACCTTTAAGGGAAAATTATGCTATCCCCCGAAAAAGACAAAGAAACAGATAGAAGAAGAGGGAGAAAGGAGAAGGAAAGCAAAACAGATTGAAAGGTAACTAACGAAGGTTTCGTTGACGTCGAAGATCTGCTGTCCGGGGCGTATCACAGAAGAAGGCAAGAAGAGAAAGAAAGGCAGAAATCAGTAACGAAAATGATTCAGAAAGTCAATTTGCTGAAATGGGAGGGCTTTTCAGATGAATCTGAGTGAGTAGCATTAGCGTCTTGTTTTCTGCACTCTGTCAGTTTTTATTTGGGCTATAATAAACTTGTGGTATGAACAAGTCCAGGAGTATTAAGTCGTAAGAAAATAAAACAAAGTTGAAAAAACTGGCACCGAACTTTCTGACAAGACTTTTTTATCGGATAAAGTGTGGCATTTGCAAAAATAACTTTCAAAAAGAAATGTCACAGATGCTACTTTTGTTTAATAATAGAAGCAATCCGACAGGATTAGTTGTTTTTATTTTGTGTGCTTTTGAAAAAGTGTCTGTGAATGAGTTATCCAATAAATAGCATCAAAAAATATGAATCTTTATTGCTGTAAAAAAATCTTTATTCTTTGACATTTACTTTTATAAAGTACAATATTTCATACACATGTACACTGATCATGGCAATATTTTTGAGCAAAACCACAAAATATTGGTATATCCGATAAATGGAACAAAAGCGTCCGATATGCTTTTACATTTCACCTCCATAGGAACTTCGGTATAAAATATAATCCAAATCCTATCGCTATGAACCAGAGGCACACCGTGCAATAGTTTGTGGACCCACCTGAAAAATATACGCAGCTTTTGATTAAATAAAAACAAGCTAATTCAACAATTAAAAGCTCAAACAGTCGAACTTTTCTCCATCATAGCAAGAACTCATTGATTTAGTTGCTTTACTTTTTGTGCAAGTTTGAGTCATTTTAGGGTGAGAAAATATTTTTTACTTTTTTAAGCTTTGCTACTGATTTTGATAATATTTAGAATAGTTCTGTCACTTGACCCCAAGGTAAATGTAGGAAATACAAAACATGAAAGATCTTAA